>JALXJV020000017.1:9535275-9562022 GCA_024633595.2 Lepomis macrochirus
GCATCCTTCAGATATGGTTTGGTTTGTGTGTGTGTGTGTGTGTGTGTGTGTGTGTTTCAACAGCTGTCTCCAGTCAGCAGTGAGTATTGAAACGGCTCTCTTCCTACAATTCACAAAGAGACGCAGAGGAGTGGGTGTCCAAATCAAACCCAGGGTAGAGAGGTTCAGTGAGCGTGCAGTTGAAGGTGTGGAGAGTAGGGTCAGAGTGCCATGTGAGACATTGTAGAAGGACAGAGTGCCAGCAGGAAAGTCCACATACACTGCTACTCCTGTCAGATACAGAGTGGGCAGAGAAAGGAAGGTCAGTTTCTTTCTTATTGTGCCAGACAGAGTAACCATGTTCAGAGCACTGCAGACTCAGGACTGATCGTTCCTTCCAAACCAACAGTCATCAGTGTTTCCTCTCCTTTTGATTCAGCTTATGCATCACTCCTATAACAACATCTCCTTTCCACTCAGCCTCCCAGTAACAGCAATCGGTCAAACCGTTTCTACAAAGAACCTGACAGTGGTCAAATCTCTCTGGAATAAGAGGATATGGCTGCTTCTCTCTCACTGCTGTCATCTTTCTGTTGTGAGTTGTGTTTGGGTCCAGTGTGAGTTCACAAGCATCTGATTGAGAAAACATTATTTCATTTATGTTAATAGTTGTATTTCTTTAACAGATCAAGGTTAGCTTCTTCAATTATTTATCAATATACATTTATTGTATGATAAAAATGTTAATTAATAGTTCTATTTATTAACAGATTATGGTTAGCTAGTATAAATTAATTGTCACTCTGACAAATGTGATCAGCCTTTAATACGTTTTACACATTAAACTGAATACAGACTCACACTTCCTCAAACCAGGTGCTAATCTCTGCTGTCCACAATGGTCCACCCTGGAGGAAGACAAAAAATATTCTCTTTAATTATGAAAACAGGAGCATTTAACTTGAGTCTCTGGCCTCCACAGTTAAAATCCTGGGTGGGAGATGTGTCCTGTCTGTTTCCACTCCAGCTATGACCAAGAGCCCTGATCGTTACAGCCGTCTTTTAAATTCTCATCTGTGGATGCTAAATTTTACTACAGTCGCTGGACAATTGGTAATTTAGTTTACTTCTAGACCATGTGAGACCTGTTTAAATATTATGGGTTGCATCCAGACAGGAACAAAACACAGAAATGGACTTTATTAATGGAATCTCCAGCAAGATCCCACCCAGCATCCTGGGTCTGTATTTAATAGCCCTGCTCCCTCACAGTGTAGGTCCTGCTGGTGATGGTTTAGTCTTTTCCCACTAATTCATTAATGCTTATTAGGATCACTGAAAGGCAGTGTGTAATTCCAAAACCTATGCTCAGTGTTTAGTTTGCTTTCCCACCTTATGCCTCCTTGTCCGCTCCTGTTCTATAGAGATAGAACTATAATTATAGAATTATAATTGTAATTATAATCTCAAGATTATAATTATAATTATTATAAATATTATTAACCTGCCATAAACAGTTTTTCTAAGGTTGTCTGTGTCAAATAGAGCTCTTTTTGACTGTCCATACTTGAGTTTGTCCAGTCTCCAGTAGGGATCTTCTAGTCCAGCAGACAGCAGCTTCACTTCTGAGTCTCCTGGATAATTGTAGCTCAGGTCCAGCTCTCTCAGATGGGAAGGGTTGGATCTAAGAGCTGAGGCCAGAAATGCACAGCCTTCCTCTGAGACCAAACAGCCTGACAGCCTATGCACACACATATGCACACAAAATGAATTTCAGTATAAAAGAATTTGAAGAGTTCATGCCAATGTGGCTCGATGTATCTCAATGTCGATCAAAGATGGTCCAGACTAAAACCATTATGAGGTTGACATTTGTAGCTTTGAGTGGAATATCTCATTAACTATTAAAGGGATTGTCATGAAATGTGGTACAAACATTCATGTCCCACTTTGCAGAGTCGCATACATGGTTGTAGACTCTTAGTAGTGTAATTCGTTTATAGGTTCTGCTTTGACATTGTCTATTGTAGTAATATTGATATCAAAGCTTTGTTCCAACCCTGTTCATAGGAGTGTAAGATTTCTACTGGCGTGGTGTATCATCACTTTAACCAAGCATATAAAGTAACAGGAACAATTGACATCTCTTTGACCTGAGAGTTTCCAGTATACAGTGCAAACTCTTCAGTCCAGCAGAGAGCAGCTTCACTCCTGTGTCCTGCAGGTGCGTTGTTACTCAGGTCCAGCTCTTTCAGACAAGTGGACTGGGAGCTGAGAACTGAGGCCAGAGCTTCACAGCTTGTCTCTGAAAGATGAGCTGGATGATTGTAGCTCAAGTCCAGCTCTTTCAAATGGGAGGGGTTGGATCTAAGAGCCGAGGCCAAAAAAGCACAGCCTTCCTCTGAGACCAGACAGCCTGACAGCCTATGCACACAAAATGAATTTCAGTATACAAGAATTTGATGTGAATGTGTTTATGCCAGAGTGGCTCTTCCTCTTCCTGCTTCTGTAGAAGCAGTCATGTTTTCCTACTCTCCCCTCTTATCTTGGCTTGCTCCTATTTTTTGTCTACTTTTGTCGTGTGGAAACTTTTCTCTTCTGACCACCTGCCTGCTGTTCTCCTGAAACAATCAAAATGCATTGATCAACTGGTCACTCGAGCTATTGACAAGATTTTCTCCCTGAACCGTGCTTCACCGGGTGAGCTGACCTGTCCCAGTGGAACATTAAGCTGCAGGCTACGCTCGCTATTCATGGGAGAATTGGCAAGCGGTTTGCTGGATGTTTATCTGTGGAGGACATTGAAGATTTATGGATAACTGGAATTTTGTTAGTGGGCTTCCTGATTATTGGCCTGGAATCTCCCTAATATATCGTAAAAATTGGTAAGACAGCCGCCAGCAAATTTACCCAAAAGCTGTCTGGGAACTTAAAGAGTGCTTTAATGGGGTGAACAAAAGCTGAAGGTTTTACATCAGAGGGCTGATCAGAACTGTGAACTGTTTCCGTAACATCTCAGACCCGGTCTGTGGAAGCGCAGAAGAGGATTGACACCATCGGGCCAGTCTGGTGAGATGCTGAAAGTAACCACTGGACTGACAATGAAATAGAAGAAATGTAGAAATCACTACATGAACTGGATGCGCATTATGGCGCTGGGGATGAGAGCGATTGAAGGACACTGATCCGGATGAAATGTCACCGAGTCAACCTAAATTGGATTAAAAATTATTGTCTTAGTGCCCCTTTCCCCCCTCCTCCACCCGAGCAGGAAAACAACTTGCAGCTGGCCTTCCTATCTTCTCCTGCGCACTGGTTTATCTCTCCTCTAGGACAAGGCCAATGAACTGAACTTTTTTTTAACATCGACAGGCTGAAGCCTCATACTTTACAAACAAGACTCATTATCTTACTCACACCATACACGTCTATCATAGTTAGGAATTGGCGGTAAATCTGTATTACGAGGTATACCGATTTCAAAAGAGATATAAAATTAGACAATACCGTTTAAACCGATATTACGAAAGCCCTAAGCAGACAAAATAATGGTCTTCAATGAGGATCAAATACTCTACCTTGCGACTATGGGTCCTGTGCTCTACCAGCTAAGTTAACCACTGAAAACCATACTGAAATTACAATTAAGAATTGTTTCTGCCGATCCTTGTGTTTAACTACTGTTTTGTTATCTCGAGATCAAGGGAAGACAACACTTGTAATATCGAGATGCTGAAAAGTATCTGGTTATGACATGAAAGCAGAGAAAAAAAAGACCTTTGAGTCAATGGCAAAACAGGAAAAACTGACATCTCTTTGACCTGAGAATTTCCAGTAAACAGTGTCGAGCTCCCCAGTCCAGCTGAGAGCAGCTTCACTCCTGAGTCCTGCAGGTCGTTGTTGCTCAAATCCAGCTCTCTCAGACAAGAGGAACGGGAGCTGAGAACTGAGGCCAGAACTTTGCAGCTTCTCTCTGAAAGCTGACAGCTACTCAACCTGAAGATGAGCAAGTGAGGAAAATACTCAAAATGTTTTCTCAAAAATAAAATATAAACATATACTTTACATATGTAGTTAATTTTATATTAAATCTGATATCTTTGCATATAAACATGTCATGTTGTGTTTGTCTCACAGTATATCAAGAGGATAATACTGCTTCTGTTGGACTTTTGATATTTATTATCTTGAGTTGTCTTTATCACCTACATTGCTTTATTGGAGGCTTTGACCACTGGCAGCATCCTTAGAAAAGCGTCTTCTGAAGCAGAAAATTTCTTCAGATCAAACACATCCAGAACTTTTCTGATGACAGTAACATAAAGGCCAGAGCTGACCACTGTGCAGGAGAGAAATTCTTTCTGGTGAGTCTTCCTGAAGTGAGATGCTGTTGGATCTCCTCCACTAGAAGATTATCCTTCAGCTCATTCAGACAGTGGAACAGATTGAAGATTCTCTCTGGATGGAGATCCTCACTGACTTTTCTTGATGTACTCCATTGTTTCTTGATTGGTCTTGGACTCATTTCCTGTCTCTGTCACCAGCTGTTGTAGAAGACTCTGATTTGTCTGCAATGACAGACCCAGGAGAAAGCGCAGGAACATATCCAGGTGTCCATTTGGGCTCTGTAAGGCCTTGTCCACAGCACACTGGTGGAGGTGTTGTAGTTTTACCGTTATTTAACCAGGAAAAAACTCATTGAGATTAAAAGTAATAGTTTAGATTGGTCTGTAAAAGTTTTGACCACCAGGAGGATGCTGGTGGTTCTACCAGAAGATTTACACCAGAGTTGATGAATGTTGTATGGACATGAAGAGCAGCCAGAAACTCCTGAGCGCTCAGATGGATGAAGCAGAACACCTTGTCCTGGTACAGCCCTCTCTCCTCTTTAAATATCTGTGTGAACACTCCTAGAGTACACTGAGGCTGCTCTGATATCGGTGCCACACTCTGTCAGGGTCTGATTCATAGAAGATCAGGTTTCCTTTCTGCAGCTGCTCAAAGCCAGATTTTCCCAGAGACTCAATCATCTTCCTGCTCTCTGGAGTCCAGTGTGGATCCACATCTGTTTGTTGCTGTTGAAGAAGAAGGAACACCAGGAACCTCTGAGGGGTCTTGAACTCTGTGGGAGAAAATATGGGCGTTTAGATTGCAATGGCGCTTTAACATGTTAAATAGCACAGAATGAAATGTTGGACCATGATGTTATTCTCAGTAAAACATCTTTAAAATATTAAATTTGGTCACAGGACAGATATCTTTATAAAAAAGGATAAGAATCAATAGAGAACCAGAGATATCATCTTCTTTATTCCACACTTTGCTCTTTCTTCTCAAAACCTGGCGCCTACATTATCCAAAATGTAACTCGACTGCCAACAGTTCAGTCAGAGATTCTGGTCTGTTAACCTAACCCATACCTGCAGCAGAGATCTACACCAATTTCACTTCACCGACAAACTAAGTATCTTCTACCAAACATGCCCCTACTAGATCCCAACACCAGTCATATGAAGCATATAAAGACAGTCTACATTTCCCCACAGTAGTAAAAAAAATACTTTATTGACTTAACAATTATAATGCCTTAAAATTAATGAGCTCTAATACAAGGAGACTTCTCTGAAATGTTATTTAATTGTATTATGTTGACTAACTTTGTTTCAGAAGAATGTTGTCCTTTAAAATGAACAGGATGATTCATGGACCTGTCACTCTTCATGGACACACAGCTGGGTGCAGGACTGTCTGGTTTCTGCAGCTCTTCTGGGCTTCAACACAACACACAGAGCTTTTACTGTGAATAATGCACTGAGCTCTGACATGAAGAACAGTTATGAACAGTGATGCACATCTCACCTCTGAGCTTCAGTCTGGCTGCCATGTTCTCCACACAGAACAGTTTTAGAGGAGGGAGCTGCCTCCTCTCTGTCCTCACAACTATTCATGACAAAGCTGACAACTAAACACAAACAAATTATTCCACAGTGATGGAAGGACGCCAATGTATTTGACATGCTCAAGCAAAAACAGCAGGATCTCTGAGAATGAGGATCTCATCCCATCATTGAGGAATGAAACAAACGCACTTAGAGAAAGAAGCCAATATCAATATATAATATGTAATATGCAATAACATCATGACCATAACATGTATGTTACACTTGACAGTTCACCTCTGCTTAAGGTTGTAATGTTTTACTTAAAAGATTCAAAATTCTCACACAAATCTATTAACAAATTCAGGAAGTAAAGAGAAATAGACATAATTAGAGAGAAACTTACCAAATTTGCTGATTAATTTGGAAAATCTACACCATGCTTCTGTTGTTTGATTAAAATCAGTGAGGATTATCCTTTCCTTTTCCAAACAAGTCTGTATTATTAATTAATACATAAGGCCTTTTGCAATTTTCAAAGCTCGTGAGACGCAATATTTGTAAAGGGGAAATGTATGTCAAAATAACTTTTAAATTAAATACTGTTGGGCTGCAAAGATGTCCTGGCCTGTACATCTTATTCTACAAACAGATCTGTTTGGTACAGATCTCTGTAAAAAAAACAAACCATAATAATTTTAAAATTTTTCATTGAAAATGAGAACAGCAGTCAAAATATTGCAATTAGATATTTAAAAAAAATCATATTTAAGATCATATTTAAAATCAGCTCTATCCATCCATCCATCTTCATCCATCTTCATCCACTTATCCGAGGTCGGTCAGTGCCCTCGTTCAGCTCTTCGTATAATGCAATAAAAATCCAGTCGCACTATAAACTAAAGTCTTTGATGTGACCATGAAGTTTAATAATTACTTCTCATAAACAGTTTATTTAAAGGTTTCTTAAGATAAGGTAAACTGTTATTTAACATATTTATAAATTATTTCCCCTGACTTTCATTATTGTAACATAACACAATGAGCAGTTCATCAAATATTTACAGATATACACTGTTTGCACCTCCCCTTAATGCCTCATTTCTCATGTCAGCACAATAACCTTCACCAATAAATAAAAATAAAACTACTTGCCTTTAAGAAACACATAATTAAAAAACTATGATGATTAAAGTAGGGTAAACTCAGGTAAACTGAGTATGTGGGTAATATGGGACACCTAAGCTAAAGTGTAAACATAATCTAGTCTAGTCTAGACTTTACCATTCCTTAAGGATTAATCTCATGTGATATGACCTTCATGGGGTTGATGTCATTCTGTGTTTTTCAAAACCAAGAATGCAGATCATGGTCTTACAAGACTGAACTTGCAATGTTACAAGTACGCAGAACTCTGATGGCAATTTGAGATGTGTGGAGGCTATAAAGTTCAAAGTACCTGGAGTCCAGCATGTTCAAATGTGCGGGTGTATAGAACTCTCTGGTCTTTATGAATAAATATGACTTCTTATGGTTCCAAGAATAAAATACATGTTCTTATTATGTTCTTATTCTGCTTTTTTGTAGGCCTACTCTATTTTTTCTTTTTTTTTTAAATTGATGATACAGCTAGGCATGTATAAATAAATGTGATTTAGGCTTTTCTTCAATCCTAGGACAAGTATTCCAGATAACAAAGTAACCTGTCCAAGGTTCTCAAATGCAGGCAGAATCATTTTCTAATTTCATTAGAGTACTTTTACTTTTAAGTTTTCCCCATTAGAAAATTTAAACAAAGATAAAAACATTTTTATATCGGAAACACAAAGAAAAGTAAAACAACACAAAATATAACCTAAATAAAGTAAAATATAGATAAAACATTTAAAATTTTACCAATAAGTCCATAAACCTTGTGTGTCCTACTTATAGGTTACACAAACATTATGCAATGTGCAGTTAAAATCGCCCAACTGGGCTCCTTATGTCTCATTGTACACAGAAATAAATCCCTAAATAAACACTAAGTCTCAGACAAACAACTATTTTTGGTCCAACATTGAGACTTAGAAGTAACTAAAGGTGTGGTGTGGTCAGAACTTCGGGCAGGTAGAAAGATGAAGCACATTCTTTGGAAAGGCGAAAGTTGTTTTAACGCAGTGATGACAAAGAGCTTCAAGTCAGTATGTATGTCGTTTTAACAAAAACTGAACAATCATCGTGACTGACCTTAAGCATGAAGCAGAGGACGAGGCAGACGACTCAGGTTCAAATGCAGCTTGGAGACTCAAACACTGGTCGGTCACAGCCAACAGTTTCACCACTATTTACCTTTTCTCGTCTGTCACATGGTAAAAAAAATACAGCTGGTACAGACGCATAAGATGGAAACACTAGATATCAAAATAAACATGCCTTTACCTGTCTGTTTTTTGCACAAAAAGGGGGAAGTTTTATTTCTTTCAGGAACTGAATATAGGAACTTATGATCTGACCAAAGGGCATGGAAATGTCTTTTGCTATGGTTATTTTGTCTCCCCCCCCCACCCTGTACACGGGATAAGCGGTTGATGGATGGATGGCCAAATATATAAGAAGGCACATTAATTCAGCTAAAATATGAATAACAATAAACCTCCATAAATACACAAATAGAACTAGATGCTCTATACTCTTCTCAATAAACACATAATAACCTTTAAAATGTTATTGTTTGTGGTTTGCGATAAACCATAAACAGGTAAGTGGGGTTTATCTATTCACAGGGGTTATTTTAGCCTAGTGGCAGAAAATTCATTGACCACTGTTGAATGCTACTGGTACCTGCATGGAATGATCTGTCCATGTTTACACCATTATCCCGATAAAACCAGCTTTTACAAAGACAAAAAAAATTTACAGTCACTGAAACCCTTACACTTTACGCGGTCATTTACAATGAGCCTGTACTTTATTTTAAAACATTTACTTGTTTATGCATCAGTAATTCAAAACACTATACATTCAGTTTTTATTCCTATTTTGTTTTTATTCCTATATTTAGCCTACTTTTAAATTTTTTTTTCAATGTATCTTTTGACTGTATTTTTATTTTTTTTAAAAAGATGTCTCTGTATAATGCAATAAAACTCAACAGTACTGCAAACTAAAGTCTAATGAATTGCAGAAATCATTTCTTATATAACTGCTTTACCCTTTAGTAATAATATAAACAAAGTAAAATATAGATAAAGCATGTCGAATTTTCACCAATAAGTCCACAAACCTTTTGTGGCCTAGTACTAACTACTGTAGGTTACACAGCCATTACACACTGTGCAGATAAAATTGCCCAACTCAGGTCCTTGTTTCTCAAGTGATGTAGTAGGAAATCAGCCCTAAATAAATACAAAATATCAGACAGACGGCTATTCTTGGTCCTACATTTAGAGTGAGAAGTACTTAAAGCATTTAAACTTTTTGGGTAGGGTATATTTTTATTATGTTCATAGTATGTAGCCTCTTCCTCATGTGAGATAAAGAGTGTGTCTGTCTATTAGAGGAGATATATTTACCTACTCTAGTGTAAGTAAATTTAAAAAATGTTTTGCCATTTTCTGACCCTTCACCACTTCAGCACGGGGTTCCGCAGGGTTCAGCCCTTGGTTCACTGTTGTTTTCGTTATACTGAGTGCCATTGGGTCAGATCATTCATATTTCATTCATATAAATGCCAGTTATTGCAGGGAATGCATCTGATTCTGTTATTGTCTTGCTTGGCTGCTGTGCGAAGCTGGTTATCAGCAAATTTCCTGCCACTCAACTCAGCAAAAAACTGAGATGATAGCTATTGGGCCAGCTAGATTAGGTCATTTCTATGACAATTTTATTCTATCCATTGATGACTCAGTCATTCATTGCAAGGTGAGAGTAAAGAATCTTGGGGTCTTTTTTTGATTGATCACCTTCATTTGATTTGCTTATTAAAGAGGTGACAAAAGTAGCCGTCTTTCATCTCTGAAGAATCTCAAAGATTAGATCAATATTGGCACTTAAAGATGATGAGGCCCTTACTCATGCCTTTGTTACATCATCATACAGAATGGACTATTTTAATGTACTGTTCTCAGGGTTGACTAAGAGAAGTTTCGTGAGGCCAGCAGATGGTCCAGAATACTGCAGCATGTATTCTGACTGGATCATCTAAATACCTGCATATAACTCCTGTGCTGGCCTCACTGCTCTGGCTCCCTGTCCAGGTTAGGAGCAGATTTCAAGGTTTTGTTGTGAACGTTACAAAATAGCGAATGGCTTTGCGTCATTATATCTGTTTGATCTTTAAAATCCTTATGTAAACTTCTGACTGTACTAAAGGTTAGGGAGAAAACGGTTGGTGAGCAAGCTTTTTCACTTCATGCTCAAACATTATGGAACAGTCTTGCATATGAGTCCTAAATGTTTGTTTATCTTTGATGTATTTGTATAGTGGTATTTACTTTTCAGTGTTTCAATTTAGATTTTATTGTACTGTTTATATTTTAATTGAACTGTACTCTATAAATAAATTTATTATTGTTATATTATTATTGCTCCCTCTGTTACGTTTCCTCAAGGACATTTCCAAGACAGGAATCAGGTTTTATTTAGGAGTTTATCTCCTCCTCTTGGGGAGCTTTGCTGTTGTTCATGATGCAGTGATGCAGTCTGTCCACTGGATGGTTGTGTTGTAAAGGGGTCAGATCATATTGTGCAAATTGATCATCAACCACTGAGGCTTTCAGACGGAATACTTTCATATTGTCTGTTGATGAAAGAGGATAAAGATTTCCCTCAAAGTGAATCAAAGTCATTAATCCGTCTGAACTTCAGAATCAAGCTGACCTGGAATAATTTAATCTAAAGGATCTTCTCCCATTAAATACATTTATGTTAAAACTCCATGTAACCGAGCTGGATTAAGTCCCTGTATTTTATATATGAAGTTTGTTTAACTTGTCTTATTTCCATTTAATTTGTAACTGGTGTACTGTCTTGGCCAGGTCTGCCTCAGAAAATGAATCAATCTCAAGGCACTTCCTGGTTAAATAAATAAAAACATGGGCTTTATTATATATGAAGCTTATGTTTACAGTAAACTATTATATTATTTATTTATTTATTGTTCCAGAAGTGGCAGGAAATACTCATTTACAGTAAGTTGTTAATTGTTTGCTAATAACAAGCTGCTGTGGGTTTAGTGCCTTGCTGAGGAGCATTACCCTCAACATTTTTTAGAAAATGTAAGTGCTCCCAAAAGGTTAGTTACTAAAAACTAGTGTACTGTGGGCAGCATTGAAGTGTGTTTGTGTTCCTCAAACAGTAGCGTACAATTCAATATGTGATCTTTAATTGCATTCAGGTTTTGATGGACCCATATTTTTAAAATCTTGTTTTTAAATTATTTTTAAATTTTGAAAGTACAAAGAAGGGTAGTCTTCTTAATGTTTTTAAGGCTTTGTCAAATAGGTGTAAAGTAACAAAAAAAGATACTCCAAGATGGGGAAGGGCTACTGATGATCTTCAATTAACAACAGAATCACAGATGAAAAAAAACTTCTTTGGCTAAACATTTATTTTCCAAATACAGTTTGTCTTTGTGATTGCTAAAACAGTCTTCTGTACCTGAAATGTAGAATGAATCATGATTGATCACAACAGAAACACATACTAAACAAATATGACAGTAGTAAAAGTAATATCAATTTAAAGTGTGTGAAAATAAACTCTTCATTACAAATACTAGTGTGTTATTTTATATTAGGGGTACTATTGATTCGCTCTAATGTAATAACTGTAGAGTTTTCCAGCAGGTAAACCTAGTGAGTTACATATGTATCACAAGTGGTGGATGTTGAGTTGTGTTCTGGTGTATTCAAGAAGATAAGAGTGTACATATCTTATTTCAGATTAAGGCACATGTTATATCCTTACTAGGTTGAATGTTCATTATTCCTAGTCTCCAGACTATCTTTTCTGTGTAAACCTAATTAGCTACGGTGCGCAGGCGCTTCGCCTTTAAGTTTCATTTTCATTTAGTTGATGTTCAGGACTGGTACGCCTTGCCGGTGAGTGACTGTAAACTAACATGGCTAGTAATTCAGATCAAGGATTAACATCACATGATTGTGTAGTTTATTTGCTAAGTCTGGTGTTTGTGTTTCATTGCAGGTTTACAACCTATCTGCCTATCTAACTAACATAACTGGCTGACTGACGCTGCTAGCGTAGCGGTAGCATTCAGGCTAGCTTGTTTGTGAGTATTGTGAGTGTGTGCTAATAAAGCTCATAACAACAACGAGTTGTATCCGCCGTACTTGTCCTGAAACCCTTCCAGTGGGGAGTTTATTGAGCTATAGCAGGTAGCTCGATAGAGAACTGGACAGTTGTAAACCGTCGTCGGAGCCGTGCTAGGGAGAGCACGGGCCCTGAGCGTGGGAGAGCCGTTGTTGAGGACCGGCGCTGAGAGCGGAGACTCGGCTTCTGAAGCAGCCGTCAACACCACCACTACAGCGGAGGAGCCGGAGTCGGGGGCTAACGGGCCGTTAAAGGGCTAGATAACTCCCACAACCGTGAGTACACTGTGTGGACAATGATGACAGCCGTGAAGCTAATAATGACTTTGTAAACAACGCCGCTACAAGCCATAACAGCTGGCGAATACGTCTGTTTTTCTCGCGAACGAACGATTTATCTGAACGATTCTTCTGAGCGACTCTTTTGAACGATTCTTCTGAACGACTCTTTTGAACGATTCTTCTGAACGATTCTTTTGAACGATTCTTCTGAAAAATTCTCCTGAACGTTTCTACTGGACGATTCTCCTGAACGAGTCATTTTGTTAAAAGGTGACCCTATAGACTCTGATTACTCAAAAGAGAGAAAAAGAAGACATATAGAGAAAGAATAAATAGATTGATAAATAAAAGGAGAAAATGGCAGATGACAAGCCAGATCTAGAGGGCTTAAAGCAGAAACGCTCAAGTGCTGAACGAAATTTCACAACACGTATAAACCGCCTTAACGTTAGTGCTGGTCGTTTACGTGAAGTTGAGTTGTCAGAAGAGTTAGCGAGATTGAGGGATGATTATGACAAGCTCCTCGATGTCAGTAATGATTATGTCGACGCACAGAACCAGATAGACCCTACGGGTGACAACAGTGAGTCGCTGGGCGCCCTGGCAGAGAGACACCAGCGAGCAAAAGTTCCTAGAAACTGAGGGCAAGATTATGGAAATGCTGTGGTCCAAGTATGCAGCGCAGGACATAGACACTCTTGTAACACAGTTCAAGTCTGCTCTTGACCGGGCTGAGGTGCTCGGAGAAGTAAGGTAGTGCCATGGACGCAGCAAAGGGTCGAAAGTGGTAAGCTGGATAGGAAACTCCATGAACTCAGGGAGGCTGTGTACACGTGGAGAGACTACCGGCCACATGGAAAAGAAAAATGGATGCTCCTTTTATCATTGAGAGAGGACAAAGAACAACTGATGGATGAGTGGACATGCCGACGTGATAATGAGGTTATGAAGACGAACAATACAGAGCAGGATGAAGATGTGGGAGGCGATCATGCGGTAGGTGGGCCTATCACAACAGCTGTCGACAGCCTCACAGCTGCAGATAACGCCACCTTTACCCAGCCAGTAAGCCTTGCTGTTGCCACTCCACCAGTTAACACCGGCATGCCCTCATCAATCCGCCCACTGATGGGCAGGGAACTGCATATGTGACAAGCTCTCCTTCATTCATGTTCTCTGACAGGGCACACCCTACCTGTGCTGCTCAAGGTGATACTGTCACTAGTCGACCTCAGAGCAGGTATGCAGCAGCTGCCACGCACAGTACCCCCCAAGAAATGTTACAGCCCGATCTGCAGTCAAGACGGTCCGATGGTGAACTTGGCGTCAGTTTCGCCCAACCTCCGACCCATGCCAGCACGCCACAACTGATGAGTGTGCGTGCCGCTCCGCCCATCAGTCTCAGCATGGGACAAGTTAGTAGTATGCCAGATAGCAGCACTGGATTGTATGCTGGTGGGGACAACAGTTCTCAATGGGCCAGACCGAAAATAAGGCTCACACCCATAAGTTTGCCTAAGTTCTCCGGGGACAGGAGGGACTATTGGCGCTGGAAGGCCGAATGGGAAAGTATCCAGGCGCAAGCAGAACCTACGGGGTCAAGGGAATGCAAAAAACTTCACTTGCTAGACAGTATAGGTGAATCTGTGAAAAGTGAACTCAGGCTATTGCGTTGCAGAGATGCAAACGACATCTTCAGGGAATTAGAGAACCGTTATGGTGACAAAGCACAAACGGCAGAAGAGATTGTGTTGGAGCTTCAATCACAACCTGCTGTGAAAAACCACCAGCCACGAGAGACATTAGAGTTGATCCTAGCAGTGGAGAGAGCAGTATTGGACCTCACAGACCTGGGGTGCGTAGACGCTGTACAGAATCAGCTGGTGATACGGTCTTTGGAGAGTAAACTCCCTGATGTCATGAAAAGAGAGTGGCTCATGTGTGTGAGAAATCCTGTTAACGACGCCCACCCAGGAAACCGCTTCGCAGGCTCTTGCTGTTCCTGGAAGACCAAAAGTCGTTGCTCGTGAGGTTGGAGCAGTTGCTGCCCAGCAAGCCATGGCCTGCTAATGCTCCTGAGCGACCAAACTACCGGGAGAAGCCAGGTGACAGATGGAGAGAAAAGAAGTCATTCACTAAGACTACGACAAGTGAAGTCAAAAGAGGCTCCAAGCAGTTACCATGTGCTATGTGTGGTAATGAAGAACACGGAGGTAAACTGTTCCGCTGTACAACTTTCAGAAAGGCCAGTCTGTTGGAGAAGAAATCTCAAGTAAAAAAGGCAAGAGCATGTACAAGGTGCCTGGATGTTCACGGGGTTGACAGTGGGTGCACTCCAAAGTTCCTCTGTCGTAAGGAGGAGTGTAAGAAAAGCGACACACCAGTGGACCACCACTATTTCCTTTGCCCTAAGGCATCAACTAAGAAGGATGATACCAAGAGGGAAAACAAAGCAGGGGAAAAGAGGGGCCTCGTGGTCCGACAGAGGAGCAAGAGGCTGTGTTCGCCGAAGTTGGGCCTGACTCCCCACCAGTTGGAGGCTGTCCGCAAAGCTTGTACTAACAAGGCGATGTCGTCCAGTGTGCTCTGGCAGGGTCTGATAGAACAGAGTGGCTTGAAAGAACATCCAGTCCTCATGATGCTCGTACCTGTCACGACAAAGAGAGGAGACAGTCTTGGAGCCTTGGTCGATCTCGCGTCTGATACAAATTATATTACACACCAAGCTGCGGAAAGACTTGGGCTGACGGGTGAACCAATCTCCCTTGTTGTATACGGAGTCGGCACGATGAGGGTGAGAGTTGATACAAAAAGGTATCTCGTGACAATAAAAGTGTGGACCCCACGGGGGAACCCTGAAGTTCCATGAGATGATCTGCTACGGGATGGAAGACATCGCCAAAGTGGATCGAGTGGTGGGATCAGAGCGGCTAGAGCAGTTCTTCCCTGAAGCTAAGCCGGGGGGAACTGGCCCGCCCAGAGAGGATCGATCTATTGATCAGTACTCGAGAAGGTCGATTAGCTCCACAAAGGCTGCAAAGAGTCGGCGACCTGGTGTTGTGGGACGGTCCTCTGGGCAAAATCGTCAGTGGTGTGCATCCTGACCTCTTTGAAGAAGTGGAGGTGACCACATGGCAGTCAAAGACGCACTTCGCTCATTCAATGAAGGCAGTAGCCGTCAAGGTTGAAGAACACTTCGTGGAAAGGCCAGGAAGCCATTTGGAACAAGAAAGCAGGGTAGAAGTTCGGACGACAGCAGTGTGCAATAAAGAGATCCTTGGCTGGCTAAAGTGGGATAGCATCGGTGCTGCCTGTGAGCCTTCTTGTGGAGGGTGTCGCTGTGGACAGTGCCCACCGGGAGGAAAGGAGATGTCCCTAGCTGATGAGAAAGAGCTGGAGATAATAAAGGCAGGTCTAACCTTCAGGGAGAGGGACGCCCACAGCGACCAGCCACATTGGGATGCGGTACCCCTGGAAGGAAGACCCAGCCTCTCTTCCCAACAACCGAAAGGCTGTGGAAGCGACATTCCTGAGGGCTGAGAAGCCGCTTGCGAAAGACCCCAGTGGAAAGAGGCTTACATGAGGCAAGTCCATGAGATGGTGGAGAGAGGAGCTGCTGTTAAGCTCACTAAGGACATCATGGACAGCTGGAAAGGTGCTGTGTGGTGGGTGAGCCACTTAACCGCTCCAAATCCCCACTCGGTGACTACGCTGGTGCGCCTCGCCTGGAATAGCAGCCAGGAGTTCGGAGGGTGTGCATGAATGGCATTTTGCTCAAAGGCCCGGACGCCCTAAATCCCATCAGAGCGGTGCTTCTCAGATTCCGGGAAGGAAAACATGCAGCCATCGGAGACATCACCAAGATGTATAATTCGGTTTGGTTGGAGGAACAAGAAGTCCATGTGCATCGATTCCTATGGAGAGACTCACCGGAGGATGAGATAGAGGATTATGCTGTCGTGAGGGTAAACATGGGGGACAAACCGGCGGGGTGCATTGCACAGGTTGCCATGCGGGAGACCGCCAAGTTGCCCCAGTTCTCTGATATGAAGGAGGAAAGAAGAGTCATCGATGAAGACTCCTACGTCGACGACCTCCTCACGTCCCACAATGACCCACACTGTCTAGACAAGATCCAAGAGGGAGTGGAGAAGATACTGAGAGCAGGCGGCTTCTACCTTAAGCCTTGGGTCCGGTCTGGTCAAGGTGGGAGGCGGGATGGAACGGAGTCCAAGCCAGTGGCTCTGACGTTGCCCAACCAGCTAAGGGAGGAAGATAACAAAGCCCTGGGGGTCGGTTATCTCGTGCAAGAGGACAAGCTCTTTGTGATGGTCTCCATCAACTTCTCCAGGAGGAAGAAGAAAATGAGGACCGAGGTTGACCTCACTGAAGAAGAAGTGGAAGTAAAGACACCGAATCCACTGACTCGTCGTGTGCTACTGAGCCAGATCGCGGGGCTGTATGACCCGATTGGTCTAGTAACACCCATGAAGCAGAAAGGAGTGATCCTTGTGAGAAGAGCCTTCCAGGAAGCTGGCAAGCTTACTAGAGACACCTGGGATGAACCCCTGTCTGACGAGCTCAGAGGAAAGGCGATTGAACTGTTCAAGGAGTACGCTCGTTTGAGTAGCGTTAAGTTCCACAGAAGCCTCACGCCTCGACTGGAGAGGTAAGCCCTGGGGAATCACATTTTCTGACGGAGCTGTGAGTCCTATGGCCTGTACTATACTTGCGATGGGAGACGTCACATGGTGTGGTCACCCGGCTGGTAGAGTCAAAGGCCAAGTTAACTCCCTCAACCAAAAGGGTGATGCAGTAAAGGCTGAGGTATGCGGGCTGTCTTTGCCACACGCCTGAAGGGATTCGTATTGAAGCATGGACGACTAGACGTGGAGAAGTGGTACCACTTCATTGACAGTCAGACGGTGCTGGGGGCCATCCAGAGAGAGAGCTACGGATTCCAGACATTCTTTGCGAACCGTGTCGGAGAGATACAGAAGGCTGGGCCTGTAACTGACTGGTGGTGGATACCAGGTGAAGTCAACGTCGCTGATCTAGTCACAAGGGGGTGCTCTCCTGAATTACTGGGTAAGAACTCTGTGTGGCAGGAAGGTCCCGAGTTCCTGTCTAGTCCGGTCGAGGAGTGGCCCATGAAGTCCGCTTCAAAAGTAGCAGCTGATGCTAGGGAGGTGGTGAGTAAGCTCCAGCGAAAGGCCTTTTCAGCAGTCCTCACCAGAGCTCAAGCCAAGAAGTTGTTAAACCCTGAGAGCCCTGGAGGTGCAGATCCAATGGTCACAGATGGTGTTAATGGGGCCCCAGCACCCTCAGAAGATAGGACGAAAGTGACCTTAACTGAGACCCAAGAAACAGAGACACTGTGGGGAGCCAAGCTCATAGACCAAGTGGATCCAACAAGGTGCAGTTCGCTGGCTAAGCTTTGTGGAGTAGTTGGTTATGTCCGCAGGGCTGTGAAGAAGTGGTTGGCCCGTGTGGGCAGGGCCTCTGTACCAGCAAAGTGGGAGGCAGTATTGACGGTAAAGGAACGCAAAGCTGCGCTCCAAGACCTGTGCCTAGCCGCCAGAAGGGAGTTACGCTTCCTGTGACGCACGCTTAAACAGGCTCGTTGTCAGCAGGGATGAGGCTTCAGGGCTCCTGAAATGCCACGGTAGAGTCCAGAACATAACCCAGGGAGGTACCGGTGTGCCCCTGATCCCCTACAAGGCATGGATCAGCACCCTCCTCACAAGAGAGGCCCATAAGGTTAACCACGAAGGTGTTGCTGGCACGCTCCCACGTGGTGAGGTCTAAAGCATGGGTGGTGCTGGGACCAAGGATAGCCAGGAATGTCATTGACTCCTGTGTGCACTGTCGAAAAACCAAAGCAAGAATGTGCAAACAAGTGATGAGTGAGCTTCCCCTTGAACGAACTGAACCAGCCGCGCCTTTTGAGTTTACAACTTTGGACCTTTTCGGGCCATATGTTGTTAAAGATACTGTAAGACGAAGAACGAAGATAAAGGTCTGGGGTGTGGTGTTCAGCTGTATGGCTTCGAGAGCAGTACACGCTGATGTAGTGGAAGATCTGTCGACGGATGGATTTCTGAAAGCATACCAGCGCTTCACAGCTCTCAGGGGTCACCCAAGAAAGCTCTGGTCGGATCAAGGGACGAACTTTGTGGGCGCCAGACCAGTATTACAGGAGCTTTATGAGTTCCTCAGTAGCATTGACAAGGTTCAGGTCCAGAAGAAGGCTGCGGCTGTGGGAACCGACTGGATGTGGGTGTTTCACCCAGCGGACTCTCCCCATCAAACGGGCAGCTGAGGCAGCTGTCCGTGGTACTCAAGAGAGCTGCTAAGCAGTGTTGGCAAGGAAGGTGACCTGACGGTGTTAGAGTTCCAGACCCTCCTGTACCTTGCTGCTAACCTGTCAAACGAGAGACCGATCGGCCAGAGCCCAGGTACAAGATGAAACCGCGGAGGTCATCACTCCCAACTCTCTTCTGCTCGGTCGCAGGACCCAGAGGGGACACTCGAGGCTTTAAGTATCCGACTTACCCGTTAGCAGCGGCTGAGGGCAATCCAGATTGAGGTTGACAAGTTCTGGAAGCTGATGGAGCCAATTGGCAGGTCCGGGTCTCTACATCCGGCCAGAAGTGGCACGCCCTGTTAGAAATGTTGCAGCTGGGGACCTGGTGTGGTTAGCTGACCAGAACGCACTGAGGGGCCAGTTCAGGCTGGGTCGAGTCATGGAGGTATGTCCTGATGTGAAGGGCGTGAGTACGAGATGTGAGGGTGAAAACATGTCGAAGCTGTCCAGTTTTCGACGGGCCGTCCGAGAAAACAAAGGTATGGAGAACTATCCCTCCACCATCCTCCACAGGGACGTTAGGAGGTTGGTGGTTCTGCTCCCAGTGGAGGAGCAGTAAAGACTCCCCGCCATGGTGTGTTTCGGTTGTGAAAGGATCCCCACCATGGTGTGTTTCGGTTGTGAAAGGATCCCCACCATGGTGTGTTTCGGTTTGTAAAGGATCCCCACCATGGTGTGTTTCGGTGAAGGATTAAGACTTTCCCCACTACCATCCCCCAAAGGCTGGTAGTGTGTTTCGGTTAAGGAAGTGGTAACGCCATCATGGACAATGTGTGCTGTTTATGGACATTAAAACTAACTTGTAGAGATAGTTATTAATGTTGTAGCATAGTACGCTCATGTCCAAGTATGCAATGTTATTTGCATGTTTATGTGGTAAATTTCATACCTAGAAGTTTAACTGTTTGATTATAGTGGCCTACTTGGATTCTAGAATCAGTAGGCCAAGTGGGAGGTGTAGAGTTTTCCAGCAGGTAAACCTAGTGAGTTACATATGTATCACAAGTGGTGGATGTTGAGTTGTGTTCTGGTGTATTCAAGAAGATAAGAGTGTACATATCTTATTTCAGATTAAGGCACATGTTATATCCTTACTAGGTTGAATGTTCATTATTCCTAGTCTCCAGACTATCTTTTCTGTGTAAACCTAATTAGCTACGGTGCGCAGAGCTTCAGCCTTTAAGTTTCATTTTCATTTAGTTGATGTTCAGGACTGGTACGCTTTGCCGGTGAGTGACTGTAAACTAACATGGCTAGTAATTCAGATCAAGGATTAACATCACATGATTGTGTAGTTTATTTGCTAAGTCTGGTGTTTGTGTTTCATTGCAGGTTTACAACCTATCTGCCTATCTAACTAACATAACTGGCTGACTGACGCTGCTAGCGTGAAGGTAGCATTCAGGCTAGCTTGTTTGTGAGTATTGTGAGTGTGTGCTAATAAAGCTCATAACAACAACGAAGTTGTATCCGCCGTACTTGTCCTGAAACCCTTCCAGTGGGGAGTTTATTGAGCTATAGCAGGTAGCTCGATAGAGAACTGGACAATAACATTTGATTTGACGTAAGCTCAATTGGTGACATTTTACTGTGAGAAGACCACACAGTCTACCAAACAATAAGCCAAGGCAGGATATTCATTCAGTGTGAGGGTCTCAGAGTGTCACACCTACAACAGGTGAATGACAATGTTATTTGTATCACTACAATCTAGTCGTATGTATGTCTCACCATACTGCAAAGGTATGAATGATATGTTCAAATAAAGAAAGCTAACATTAAACTCAAAAAAGCTTAAACCAATAAACAATAACTGAACTTAAACTTGACTTCTTTGAGTTTTAATTAAATCAGAAAACATTGATGACTGTAACTAAATTTAATGCTAATTCAGAGGTGTTATCATTAAAGTTACTAAGTTAAGTACTGTTTTGTACTCAAGTACAATTTTGAGCTATTTGAACTTTACTTGAGTATTTCCATGTTATGCTACTTTATACTTCTCCACCTCTACATTTTGGAGGCGAATATTGTACTTTTTTACTCTACAACATTTATGTGACAGATTCAGTTACTACTTACTTTGCACTCAGATTATAAATACAAACAACTATGAACTATGAAACAACTAATAAATCATGATATATTATAACCGATTAAGCTACCAACAGTGTACAAAGTGAAAATTAGCTCCATCTTCAACAGCTAACTAAAGCAATGAGCACATTCAGTAATCAAGTTATGTAACATAAATTCTGAAATATAACAATTTGCATGATTATTTTTGTACTTTGAGCATGTGCTAATGCTAATATTCTTGTATTTTTACCTATGATTTTAAAGGAGTTTGCCAGAAAGATAAATACTCTTCGCCAGGATGTATCTTTCAGATTTGGTTTCGTATTGCACAGTGTTCTCGCTCTTTACTGCTTTTGACAGTCTCTCCTGCCGGCTTCAATAAATATTGCTGCTTGCGACATTCAGAGTTTCCTCTAGTTTTCTCTACAGAGGAGAGGACTTTCCTTCCTATAATTCACAAAGAGACGCAGAGGAGTCAGAGCCCAATCCAAACCCAGGGGAGAGAGGTTCAGTGAACGTGCAGTTGAAGGTGTAGAGTAGGGTCAGAGTGCCATGAGAGACTTTGTAGAAGGACAGAGTGCCAGCAGGAAAGTCCACATACACTGCTACTCTGTCAGATACAGAGTGGGCAGAGAAAGGAAGTTCAGTTTCTGTCTTATTGTGCCAGACAGAGTAACCATGTTCAGAGCACTGCAGACTCCAGGACTGATCATTCCTTCCAAAGCAACAATCATCAGTGTTTCCTCTCCTTTTGATTCCTTTGTACGCCACTGCTATAACAACATCTCCTTTCCACTCAGCCTCCCAGTAACAGCGATCGGTCAGACTGTTTCTACAAAGAACCTGACAGAGGTTAAATCTCTTTGGAGCAGAAGGATACGACTGCTTCTCTCTCACTTCTGTCACCTTTCTCTTGTTGTCAGACAGTCTGAGCTTATGGTGTGCTGTGTTTGGGTCCAGTGTGAGTTCACAAGCATCTGATTGAAAGAACATGATAAAAATTGATTTTCATTTATGTTTAATAGTTGTATTTCTTTTACAGATCAAGGTTAGCTTCTTTAATTATTTATCAATATAAATTTATTGTCACTGTGGCAAATTTAATCAGTCTCCAGTAGTTTTATGCATTAAACTGATTACAGACTTACACTTTCTCAGACCAGGTGTTAATCTCTCCTGTCCACCATGGTCCAACCTGGAGGAAGAAGCACAGCAAGACCAGAATATTCCCTTTTTTATTATGAATACAGGGGCATTTAGCTTGAGACTCTAGCCTCCACAATTGAAACCCTGAATAGGAGATGTGTCCTGTCTGTTCCTATGACCAAGAGCTCTTAGCGTGGTAGCCATCTTTTTTGGTCTGCACCTGTGGATACTAAATTGTACTACTGCCACTGCACTTGGTTTTACTAGTCATTTAGATTCCTAATGAACCACATGGGACCTGTTAAAATATTATGAGTTGCATCCAAACAGGAAAATAACACAAAAAATTACTTAATTGATAGTTTCTTCAGCAGGACCGCACTCCGCATCCTCGCTCTGTATTTACTAGCCCTGTCCCTCACATTGTAGGTCCTGCTGGTGCCGGGTTGTGAATGTCTTTTCCCCACTAATAAACTGATTAATTCCTATTAGGATCACTGAAAGACACTGTGTAATACCAAAACCTATGCTCAGTCCAGAAATAATCAAAAGAAATAATCGAATGCCAATTAACCAATTCTTGTGTACTGTGTAACCTTACCTCATGCCTCCTTGTCCGGTTCCATCTCTTTCTCAATAGTGTTTGAATGTCAGATCACTGGTAAATCTTTCTGCTCACTTGAATCACTTGTTTTTTATAATAAATGAAGAGACCTCTCCACTTTGTGTTTTAATCTACACCCTCCCTCCCCAAAATTTAACAATAACAGCTGAGCTGCTTTTAATAAATAATGATTTAGCCTCTCGTCACTGGTTACCAGTTAGTTTGGGTTAGCTGAGTCCTGGCTCAAGAATAAAGGTGAAATCACATTTTTAGTCAAGGCCCTTAGCTCTGAAACTCCCTGTCTGATGGATGTTATGAGGCTTTCTGAATAGTATTTTTGTATTTGTTTTTATTTTATTTCATTTTATTGCTGTATTATTTTAATTGCCTAATTTTTTTCTGTCTGTAAATGTTTTAATCTTGGTTCAACCATGTAAAGCACTGTAAAGAATTGTGTTTTAAATGCTCTATAAATACAAGTTACAATTATTATTATTAACCTGCCATAAACTGTTTTTCTTGTCTTTGTCAAATAGAGCTCTTGAAGCCTCCCCATACTTGAGTTTGTCCAGTCTCCAGAGTGGATCTTCTAGTCCAGCAGACAGCAGCTTCACTCCTGAGTCTCCTGGATGGTTGTAGCTTAAGTCCAGCTCTCTCAAATGGGAGGGGTTGGACCTAAGAGCTGAAGCCAGAAAAGTACAGCCTTCCTCTGAAACCAGACAGCCTGACAGCCTACACATCAACACATACACATGCACACAAAATTAATTTCTGTATACAAGAATTTGCTGTGATTGTGTTTCATTCAGAGTTCATGCTAATGTGATTCTATAGATCTGAATTCGTGCAAAGGTGGTCCAGACTAAAACTATTATGAGGTTGACATTTGTGGCTTTGTGTTTGTGCTACAAACAGTCCTGCCCCATAGAGCTGCCAGAATGGCTGTAGCTCTTAGTAACTTTGTTCTTTTTAATGGTTCTGCTTCAAAATTAAGTGCTATAATAGACAAATGGTACCAAAAATTGCAACTGTCAATACAGCTGACTAAAAAAGCAGTTTTAAATCAAACTAGGTGTTATATATATATATATATATATATATATATATATATATATATATATATATAACATGAGAAATTGACATCTCTTTCACCTGAGAGTTTCCAGTTTACAGTGCAAACTCTTCAGTCCTGCAGAGAGCAGCTTCACTCCTGTGTCCTGCAGGTCGTTGTTACTCAGGTCCAGCTCTTTCAGACAAGAGGACTGGGAGCTGAGAACTGAGGCCAGAGCTTCACAGCTTCTCTCTGAAAGGTTACAGTCACTCAGCCTGAATAGGAGGAAATTAGGTTTAACTAAATGTTTTGTCATCAATAACATATAAACATATTGTTAACATATGCAGTTGTTTGTATAATAAATCTTATGTTTTTGCACAAAACCATGTCATGTTGTGTCTGTATGTTCTACATACAGTAATTCAAGAGGATAAGACTATTTCATGAAAACATTATGTTTGATATTGTTAATATATTGTGTTGTGTTTTTCACCTACAGAACTTTATTGGCAGTCTTGACCACTGGCAGCATCCTTAGAAGAACATCTTCTGAAGCAGAATATTTTTTCAGATCAAACACATCCAGATCTTTTTCTGATGACAGTAACGTAAAGGCCAGAGCTGACCACTGTGCAGGAGAGAGATTCTTTCTGGTCAGTTTTTCTGCACCCAGGTACTGTTGGATCTCCTCCACTAGAGAATTATCCTTCAGCTCATTCAGACAGTGGAACAGATTGAAGATTCTCTCTGGATGGAGATCGTCACTGATTTTTTTCTTGATGTACTCTGTTGTTTCTTGATTGGTCTTGGACTCATTTCCTTTCTTTGTCACCAGGTGTTGTAGAAGACTCTGATGTGTCTGCAACGAAAGACCCAGGAGAAAGCGAAGCCACATATCCAGGTGTCCATTTGGACTCTGCAAGGCCTTGTCCACAGCACACTGGTGGAGGAGTTTTATTTTAGATTGTTTGGTAAATGGTTTTGACAACCAAGAGGATGTTTGTGGTTCTACCAGAAGATTGACACCAGAGTTCATGAATGTCAGATGGACATGAAGAGCAGCCAGAAACTCCTGAACGCTCAGATGGATGAAGCAGAACACCTTGTCCTCGTACAGCCCTCTCTCCTCTTTAAATATCTGTGTGAACACTCCTGAGTACATTGAAGCTGCAGTGATATCGATGCCACACTCTGTCAGGTCTGATTCATAGAAGATCAGGTTGTCTTTCTGCAGCTGCTCAAAAGCCAGTTTTCCCAGAGACTCAATCATCTTTCTGCTCTCTGGAGTCCAGTGTGGATCTGTCTCAGCTCCTCCATCATACTTCATGTTCTTCAGTTTAGACTGAACCACCAGGAAGTGGACGTACATCTCAGTCAGGGTCTTGGGCAGCTCTCCTCTCTTCCTGGTCTTCAACACGTCCTCCAGAACTGTAGCAGTGATCCAGCAGAAGACTGGGATGTGGCACATGATGTGGAGGCTTCGTGATGACTTCATGTGGGAGATGATTCTGCTGGCCTGCTTCTGATCTCTGAATCTCTTCCTGAAGTACTCCTCCTTCTGTGGGTCAGTGAACCCTCTGACATCTGTCACCATGTCAACACAGTCAGACGGGATCTGATTGGCTGCTGCACGCCGTGTGGTTATCCAGAGGCGAGCTGAGGGAAGCAGGTTCCCCCTGATGAGGTTTGTCAGCAGCACATCCACTGAGGTGGATTTTGTAACATCAGTCAGGACCTCATTGTTGTTAAAGTCCAGAGGAAGCCGACACTCATCCAGACCGTCAAAGATGAACACAACCTGGAGATCTTCAAACCTGCAGATTCCTGCTTCTTTGGTTTCTGTGAAGAAGTGATGAATAAGTTCAACCAGGCTGAACGTTTTCTCTTTCAGCACATTCAGCTCTCTGAAAGCAAATGGAAATGTGAACTGTACGTCCTGGTTGGCTTTGCCTTCAGCCCAGTCGAGAGTGAACTTCTGTGTCAACACTGTTTTCCCGATGCCAGCCACTCCCTTCGTCATCACTGTTCTGATTGGTTCATCTCTATCAGAAGAGGGTTTAAAGATGTCTTCACACTTGATTGTTGTTTCTGGTCTAGTTGACTTCCTGTATGCTGCTTCAATCTGTCTGACCTCGTGTTCATCATTGACCTCTGCAGTCCCTCCCTCTGTGATATAAAGCTCTGTGTAGATCTGATTTAGGAAAGTCGGATTTCCTGCTTTAGCAATCCCCTCAAACACACAATGAAACTTCTTCCGCAGATTTGACTTGACTTTACGTTGGCACAGTCCAGAACAGGTTCCTGAATGAAAAATTTACATTAAATCAACTGAAGATGTTACAGTACACCTGAGTAACATTAAAGGGTGGCTGCTGTGTTACCTAATTTTATAAAAAATCTATTCAGCTCATCAGTGGAGGACAAATAGTTTCTGTGGTCAGCTCAGAAAAAAACATCTGATACATGTGCTCAGAACATATTCAGCAGAATAAAATGGAAATGTAAAATCTCATCAAAGCCTCTTACTGCTCTGCAGACGCTCAGCCAGTCCATCCTGATTTATTCCCCTCAAGAAGAGCAGTGTGATCTTCAGAAATGCCTCTCTGCTGCTTCTCTTCAGCTCTTCCTCCTCACCATGTACCTCCTTATCCTCCCTTTGCCTCCTTAAGAATTCAGGGTGATCTAGACTCAGAACCTTCTGGAACCTCTTCAACTCATCCCTCACAAAACTGACAATGTTCTCCTCAAGCAGCTGGAACACAATAACATGTGAATATCACTTCCTATACAGTGTTATGTGTGAAAAAATAATTAAATTATCTGCCAGAAATGCTAAAGTGTCCTTGTGAACACTTCTTCTGTCTGTATGCTGTGTGCCAATGTGTGTTGCATTTTAGGACCATGGTTTTTATTTAGTGTTTAGTTTGTGGCTTTTTATTGAGCAGTGGGGTTTGTATATCAACACACCATAAATATAGAGGCCACATCTGTTTGTTGCTGCTGAGAAGAAGGAACACCAGGAACCTCTGAGTGGTCTTGAACTCTG
>JALXJV020000017.1:9562522-9578586 GCA_024633595.2 Lepomis macrochirus
CCCTGCACATCCCTGCAGAAAATATAATTTGCTATTAAGCAGCCATAATGTACACATCCTGTAATCTTCCTTTTTAGTGGGTATAAGACTGACATAATTTGACAGAAAAATAAACTGAAGAGATAAATGTGGAGTTGCTTGAAAGATCATTTTCCGTGCTCACCTCTGTAACCTACTTGCATGAATGCCAAAGCATCTGCAACAAAGTCGCTGCATCCATATCAGGTACGCTTTATGCTATAAATCCCACAATGATATTCTTCTCCTATGACATATAGAGTATCATGGTGCAAAATGATGATGATCCAGATGTGTCTGTAATCTAAATTTGCTGCTCACTATAAACAAATGACCAAGTGATGTTTTCCTGGTCAAAAGAAGGCACTAGCTGCAGCAAAGTGATAAAGCATAAAATAATTTAAACAAAACTTGTAGTAAGTACTCTTATTCTTTTGCAGCTTGATTACTGCCCGATAATATGGATGAATGCTACATTAAAAAAAAAGATTTAAGCAAACTCCAGCTATAGTCGACAGTGGCACTAACATCAATAGCATGCACTTCGTCTTAACTGGCTAAAGACAAGATGGTTGTTGCACTTTGTTGCAACATGGAAAGTTTTACAATCCAAAACTGAATATCAGTACAGTCAATTAAAACACATTTTTTTCAATTATTCATACGTCACCAGAAATGCGACAGAGGCAAGGGAAACACTAATTTCATTAATTATTTCATTCATTAATTAACTCGCCATCATCAAGTCCATCCTCATCTCCTCCATCACCACTGCTGCCACTGCCAGGGACAAGGGCAGGCTGCAGCATATCATTCGCTCTG
This sequence comes from Lepomis macrochirus, assembly GCA_024633595.2. Classification (NCBI taxonomy): domain Eukaryota; kingdom Metazoa; phylum Chordata; class Actinopteri; order Centrarchiformes; family Centrarchidae; genus Lepomis; species Lepomis macrochirus. Next base: position 9,563,363 of record JALXJV020000017.1, read on the forward strand.
CAGACAAGGTGATTGGTTGTCTCCTTCCATCTCTTCAGGACTTTTATGCCTCCAGGACTCTGAGGCGTGCAGGAAAGAGTGCAGCTGACCCCTCCCATCCTGGACACAAACTGTTTGAGACTCTCCCCTCTGGCAGGAGGCTACAGTCCATCAGGACCAAAACCTGAAATAAATAACTGTAAGTTACTGAAACATACTAAAACATTACATTATATACTAAACAAGATATCTGAAAGCTTGAACATTGCCTTTGTCTCTTTTGTCCCGGACTGAATGCGCCCCTTTGACAAAACAACCGGCCCCAGCCTGGCCCCCTCAATAAAATTGGTCTAGACCCGCCACTGGTCTCTAAGAAACATGTTTTAGCAGCTTAGCATGATATTACAGACAGGACAAACATTTAAGCATAAAGCTGTACTTTCTTAAACCAATTTCTTACAGATGCAGCGTAAAAGAAGATAAAATGAAAATCTATTTTTAATAATTACTTGGGTAAAACAACTCAAATACAAACAACGGTCATACAATGTTAATTTATGTGAAAACAAATATTTATATACCGAACTATATCAGATTTATAGATTATCTTTCAGTCATCATGTTACTTTCTGTCCAGCTAGTAACACACAGAGCTGCAGGATGACAGAGGAGATTATTTGATAAATGCTGCCACCTTGTGGCTGAAAGAGACTTTGTACAAACACTTTTTTCAACATGTTTCTTAGAGACCTTGAATCCAGAGACTTGTTGCTTCTGCATTTTGGAAAGTCTTTAATATAATCACTTAGGATCTGAAGACAATTATCATTTGAGGATTTAAATCACTGGGTTTAAACATAACGGACAAAGACTTTTAACCTTTAAAAAAAAAATCATAGTCTTTATTATTACCTGACTCACACTGCACAAGAAATCTCTGTTTAAAGGGCAAATAAGGAACACAATGGAACATCATATTGTAGGATGCTGTACATATGGGGATTTATAGTTATTGCTGGTAATATACTCATACACACAAACATAAATGTTAGTTTTACTCATATCTATTAATTATTTCCTAATATATGTGTTGTGTGCCATTTGTGTGGACTGTAATTAGTATGTTTTTAAATGTGTTGATTTTTGTGGACTGTAATGTTTAACTTAGTATGTTTTTAAATGTGTTGATTTTTGTGGACTGTAATGTTTAACTTAGTATGTTTTTAAATGTGTTGTGCTGGACTGTAATGTTTAACTTAGTATGTTTTTAAATGTGTTGATTTTTGTGGACTGTAATGTTTAACTTAGTATGTTTTTAAATGTGTTGATTTTGTGGACTGTAATGTTTAACTTAGTATGTTTTTAAATGTGTTGTGCTGGACTGTAATGTTTAGTATGTTTTTAAATTTCGGGTGCCTGACAAATAAACAAATATTGTTTAATTTCCCTCGCGACTTCTAGAATGTGAGGGCTGAAACTGTTGATAATCGATCATTTTCGTGCAGAAACACTGGAGCTTCGCACGCCTTCATTGTTGATGTCAGCTAGCTAGCAAAGGTAACGTTAATACTTTGACTTTCTGAAAGGTGATACCAAGGGGATAAAAGTGTGTCCGCAGCCAGGTTATCGTCTTTTTCCACTGGTAAGTGATTTTGCTCAGTTTGTAATTTTCATGTAGTTAATCACTGTTTTTCCTTTAAAATGCTAACTTACTTGAGAGGTTAACATTAAACATTGATTATCATGGCTTGATGTTTGGTTAAATAAGGTGACTTAATTATAACTAACGTTAACTATCTTAATGTTATAGCTAACGTTACCTTAAGATTCTACCTAAACACATTTTGATAACTTGCTGTCAGGACAACAAATTGAGCTCGTAAATTAGAGAGAAGATCACACATTTTGACAGAGGTGGTAACTCATGTGTTTGGCTAACCTCAGTCTGTCTGTTAACACCTTAACCAGTCAGCATCTGTAGTTTGGTGTTTTTCAGTTAGTTCACACTAGCTAATCCTCCAAAGTTAGCATCACAGAAAGAAGAGGTCACAGATGAGACTGAAGGATCAAAGTTTACAACATATTTAATTATATTAGCTAACAAGGTACAGATTTGTAACAGCTAACGGTATGGAATAAAAAATAAAGTCTGGTAATGTTAAAGTTGATGGTGGCTGGGGTGGATCAACATTAACTTTGATGAAGATTATCCAAAAGTCATTGATCTCCTTGTTTTAATTAATAGCCTGTAATGTTTGAACTGAATAAACGGCTGTTTGTTGTTTTGTTTGTCCAACGTTCCAAAGTTATATTTTAAACCGCTAGCTAACACTTAGCCACTTGATGCTAACGTTACTTCAACTTTACCATTTAGCTAAACTCACTAGTGAATTTAACCTGAACAAACTTTCATCAGTCGTTAGATGTTTGGGCCGAGTTTATTATTTTTGTGTCTGCTATTCATGTGTATCAGGTGACAGAACTAACAAAGGCTAAGTTACCTTGTAGCATCTAAGGAGCTAATGTTATGTTAGCTTACAGTAACTTGAAGTTATCACTGTAACGTTACCTGTTTTGAGTAACTGTGGTTCACTTGCCGCTATTTTAAACGTCTAACTTGCTTCTGTTCTAACAAAGTTACTAACTCGGGACATTTTTGATTTCTCTTCTGTAAAACAACTAAGTTAAAGAGGGAAATGCATCGAGAAGCAGGCAAAGAAACATTACCGTGTAACTGCTGAGGTCAGCTTGTGTTTTGCTCTTCTGTCTGTAAGTTCAGAGCTTTTCTAATTAGGGTAGCACATCTCAGTGGGTCCGTAGGTACTTTATCGATGACCAGTTTTTACTTCACAGCCATCTTGTCCTGCTGTTTTGTTGTGTTTCCAAAGAAACCTCCATAATTTGCATCAAACTATAGAGGGTATGCACACGATGTCACAGAATGCAGTTACGCTCACTGAGTGGCAGAAAGACGAGCAGCAGCGTTAGCTTGACTCAGCTAAAACACAAACAACACATCTAAAATGGGGAAGAGCTGGATAAATGGTTCTTTGGGAAGCAGTTAGGATCACTGTCAAGTCTGACTGCCTTTAATTTGTTCAATTAATCACTTGTTTTGCTCCCAGTTTACTAACGCAGCCATGGTAACAGATGTTTTGCCACTCAGGCCAACCTGTTCCGGAAGTGGAAGTGACATCAACGCACACCCTCATGATCGTTTGTTTGACGTCACCCAAGTTGCGCAGCTGCTCTCTGCGCAGGCAGACGGGCCGGCTGACTTATCTGTTGTCAAAATTTCAGGGCTGGGCGGTGCTCCACCTAAAACATCTGTACACCTGCATATTTATGCAGAGTTGAACTGAACACTTTGAACAAGTCCCGTCCCGCTCCCCCACCACTGAACAAAATCTCATATCTCCAATCTGAAATGTTGCCAGCTATGCCAGTCTGCATATGCAAGAACATAAGATAAGTTTATAAAACATTATTGATTACACAACAGTACACTGAATGGTGCAAATCAGCTCGACCTTCACCAGTAAACCCTGAAATGTAGTTTACACATTAATGTATAAATAATAGTGTAACACGGGGGAAGTTTCTGCATAATGAGTAGTTTTAGTTTTGATAGTTCAGGCTATTTAACTCAGGACTTCTTTCTTGTAATTAAGTGTTTTTGTAGTGTAGTGTTACTTTAACTCAAGAAAGGCCGTGCAGGTAACTTGTGTTGTTGTGCTAAAGCTTTTAGCCAACATTACTTGTAATAATGGAGGCACTGAATGTACTGAAATATTACACTTCAGAAACCAAACAACAGCATGTCTTTGCAGGAACAATGCCCCAGATACTTTTAAATATGTTGTATGTTGTTTTATGTGTGGCTTTTGTCTGTCTCTTTGCCGTTCCGGCTATTCTCATCTGTGTCACCATGATGGAGGAACAAGCTACCACCTGCCATGAGAGCAGGGTCGTCCCTCTCTAACTTCAAGACGCTCTTGAAAACTCATCTCTTTTGAGAACACTTTCTCTTATAACACCTCTAACCCCTAACCTCTATCATGCACTTCCTGTGCCCTTCTTCTATCCTCATTACAATTCTCTTTTATTGATTGCATTTTTTTATTAACTCTTATTTCCTTCCCTAGGTGTTTACTCCATTGATGCCATATGTGCTATCAGCTCTTACTAGTATTCATTGCTGCCCTTACTAGTATGTATTGTTAGTTGTAGATTTTGTGCTGTGTTGATGCCCTGTTGATGCTTGCATGCTGTCCCTTAAATGTAAGTCGCTTTGGATAAAAACGTATGTCAAATGAGTAAATGTAATGCCTGTTTTACCCCCTCCTCTCTTGACCTCTTCCTAACACTTTTTTTTGACCTCCCTCCAGAGAAAACGTACTTGAACTTCATCATGACTGATTGTGAGGGACAGAAGGAGGAGCCGAAGGAGGTGGCTCTCGCTGTACCAGAAGAAGTTTCCAACTTAAGCTGTTTATCCAAGGAGCAGGAGCGGCCCTACAGCAACTTGGCCCCTGTGGTTTGGCTCTGCTTGAAACAAACAACAAGACCCCGTAACTGGTGTCTGAAAATGACCCAGAGACCATATCCTTTTTTACTGCTAGGAGTCTAGAAATGCCAAAAATGTATGTGTAATGATAATAATACAAAGAAATTTCAAGCTTTACTACATATCATACTATTAAAATACGTCCAAGTGTATCTAAAGGATTCACAGACATCTTTTTCTCACCTGTCTGACTGACAGATTAAAACTTTAGGACACTGTAGAAAATCGGCCTCATTAATCGACTTAGGTTCTTCTAGTATGTAATCCTCCTTTGTTGATTAATTGTATGAATGAATGAATATGATCTCTCATCCAGTGTGCTATGACCTTAACTTCTTCCTCCACGTGGTTGGAGAAAGTGTCCATACTGATGATCCTGCTTAACTGTGTGACTCTGGGCATGTACAAGCCCTGTGAAGAGAAGAACATCACCCTAGAGGTCGGTGTGACCCCTGCACTGTTATTAGTGGACACTGGCAGTGGAATGTACATTTACTGTGTCATTAGCACCTTTTAAATTCAATTAAAAGTGTTTAATGTGCATGAAAACACACCTTTTAAAACTGTTTACCTCAGTTTGTATTTTTGCAGTGTGTCCAGATACCTGTTCTGTCATCTTTCATTGGCTACATGGTGTATCTGCAAATAAAGGGACTAAAGAAAGTGACCATATCACGTCACATCTGAGACCAGCTAAATTATTGAGATAAAAGGCTAAAGCTAATCAAAATGTGCTTCTTTATTAGAAGTACTTTGTCACCATTGCTGTTTCTGTTGTATGTTTAATAGTCCATTTTTTCTTTTATCTTGTACGGCCAGGTATTGGAGGATTTATTTTTTGCCTTCTTTATGGTGGAAATGCTCATCAAGATGGTGGCCCTGGGAGTCTTTGGCCATGAAAGAAGTTACTTCAGCAGCAACTGGAACAAGTTTGACTTCTTGATCAACTTGGCAAAGTTAGTATCCCACAACACCTATGGCTCACATGGACAAATCACTCTGCGTTTCCTTGGTCACTTTAGGGAAGCATCATATTTAATTTCTTAGTTTTAAGCGGGACTCTAACTTTCTATCCGGAAAAACTATAAAGTTTGGACAGCTTTGGTGGAACTGGCCTAAAGTTTTGACTATATTTTAGAAAGGCATTCCTCAAAAAAGTGTTTAAACCATCAACCTCTTATGTTTTTATATTCAGTATTAGAATGTGTGTAATACATTTTCTGAAAAATAAGACTCATCTCCCTGTTTCTGTCTGCAACAGGATGTTGGATTTCATTCTGGCTACATTTGGCATCCGCTTGCCATTCTGTCAGACGCTCAGGCCGATGCGACTGATCGGCAGAGTAACAAGTAAGTCAGAACTTTAATGAGCCCTTTCAGAAACAAGCTAGACTTTCCCACAACAGAGTGGACCAGCTGACCAATCAGAGCAGACTGGGATTTTTAGGGAGCTGAAACAGAAACCTATTCTAGTAAGACCCCCCAAATACAAGTATGAACTTGAAAATGATCATCAAATGGCCTCTTTAAATAAACATTAAAGGGGAATAATTTTGTATTTTCAAAATACTCTAAAATACTGCAATGCATTTTTCTGCGTTTTATAAAATGCTAACAGTTAAGTGTTTTATCTTTATACATTTATTTGAGGGGTATTTTTTATTTTGTGTATATTAGATTTCCAAATTTCACTGTGACTCAGCGGATTTCAACCGCTGTGATAAACCTCCCAAAGCCGTCTGCTTCTTCCCACTTTACCTTGTGATCTTTGTGACATTTGAGATATGACAGTAATTCTGATTCAATCAGGTAATTAGCCATGTGCAAAATGGAATTCAAGAACTACTGCATGCTGTGTACTAATGTACTATATTTAACAAAATATTTCTCCTGCAAGGGCACAGCGCAGACAGGGGAGCAAACGCCCATGTCTGCATACGTACTACAGTATATGCTTCTGTGTGTGTGCTCACGTGAAGAATGAACTAAAACAAATAAACTGTGACGGCATCTTTTTGTGTTTTGGTGCAGGCATGCGCGAAATGGTGTCCGTCCTCTTGAAAACTGTGCCGATGCTGACAAACTTTCTCCTCCTCTACGTCTTTGTCATCCACGTCTTCTCCGTTGTGGGAGTTGAGCTGTGGTCGGGGCAGCTGCTCAACCGCTGCTTCCTGGGGGAGGACATTCCTGCGTAAGGAAATTGATTTTTTTCACTTCTCTCTGGGATAGAAGTTGCACAAATGGCCTCAATATATTGCTGTTATTTACAACTTAATGTAATGCGATAAGCAACAGCGAATCCTCACATTTATAAAGCTATAACCAGTGAAAGTTTGGTATTTTTGCATGAATAATAACTTGGAATGAATTGCCGTAGTCAGTTAACTTATTAATGTCAAAGTTTCCCACATCCTGTTTTTCTCAGTTTTGTATCTCTGTATCATTTAGATGATCCATTATTCGTTAACTCTGTTTTTCTTAGCATCCTGGACAAAAACCCCTGTCATGTCAAAACTAAAAGCTATGTAATGCAACCTATAATACAGGAATTCTAGTGTGTATAAGCTGTTATCATTCTTTTTCTATACAGAATGTACAACGTGTCCTTGAGTCCATACTTCAAGACCAAGAACGATGAATATTTCCCATTTATCTGTTCGCCTGATGACAAGCCTGGGATGTTGCACTGCCACGATGTTCCACCTTACAAAAAGGGTGGGGAAACCTGCTCATTGGCTGCACCTCACCATGTTTCCCCTCTGAATGAGTTAGTCCCTACGGGGGCTGGAGCCGCTGCCAACGCCTGTGTGAACTGGAACTTGTATTACAATGTCTGTCGCGCTGGAGACCACAACCCTCACTTGGGAGGCGTCAGTTTTGATCACATCGCCTACGCCTGGTTAGCCATATTCCAGGTAAGCTTTGATATGTGCAGAAACATATTTGGATGTGGACATGTGAAAGAAAAAACATGGAGAGAAGTCAGAATTCTCTGCAACTTGTCAGACATGAACTTTGTGGTTCTTGTTGGTTTTGTAGGATGGTGTGGGACTGACGTTCTTATCTGTCATCCTCTACCACCGGTTTATATGATTTAGCATCAAAGAGTCATAGCAAAGTCTAGCTTTCCTCTGGCTAGAGAGAGTTATGTTATATGTATGGGGCTGATTGTTGTTATGTGGTATGTGTGATGCTTTGGCAATATTGTTTTACAGTCATGCCAATAAAGCGAACTGAATTGAATTGAGAGCTTATTAAAGTTAAAATGCTGCCTCATAGTAACATGTTATTTGTCTCTTTCTGTCTCTCTCTTCCCCAGGTTGTCACGCTGGAAGGCTGGATGGAGATCATGTTCTATGTCATGGATTGTTATTCCTTCTGGAGTTTCATATTTTTCATCCTCGTCACCGTTGTAAGTTCAAACCTTATTATTTGACCCTCCTCTTCTCAAAACACCATCACTTGTTCTTCTTGGTCTTGTTTTAACCAGACGAAGGACCAAACCAAACCTTTGCAGCATTTAATAAGCATTGAACCAGTGAATCTCAAATTTTCTCTGTAATCCTGGCCTGCTACAGTTTTTCTTTAAACAACCTGGCTGTTTTTGGAGGAGAGAAAGCCATCTGGTAACATTACATTTGAGTTTTATGCTAAGCTCAACAGCAGCTGGGATTTAAGTCAGAAGATCCAGTTAAATATGCCATTATATTAAAAATTAGAATACGTTAAACTTATCAACTTGAGTTGGGCCGTTTAGTTTCAGGATGAGAAGCAATAATTGAAATATACATTATTGCTGCTGTCATTTACACAGTCTGCAGAATTGTGATTTTCAAGCTCCTCAAATAGAGTTATTGGTAACACGTGAACTGCAGTCCTGTTTAATGAACAACTAAACTCTTTGCAGTGTTGTGTGGGTTACCTTTTCCCAGTTGGGTCTAAATTAAATTGAAAGCAGTAATCCTAAATGCCCTAATGTTTCTGGTGCAGTTTCCTTGAAGAACATTTTAACTCTTTACTTCTCCAACCAGATGGGCTTCTTCATCATGATGAACGTGTGCGCAGTCGTCGTCGCCACCCAGTTCTCTGAGACTATGGAAAGGAAGAAAGGACAGCCTCGTTCTGACGCTGCGTTCATCACTAAGCTCTTTGACACGTTAGCCGGCTCGCTGCAGAGGATCTCCAGCATATACAACAGGTCAGAAAGTGTAAATGTACTTTTTTGCAAAGTAGCACTTAAAACACTTTGTTGTGTTTATGGTTATATTTGTAGTTTGCAGTGGCATGTGTGTATAACCACGTAAGGTTATGTCAAAAATATTGTTTCCGGAAAAGGTTTCAATTAATTTTGGATATTACTGTTGTTCAGCATGCTTTCTTCTTCAGGTCTCACTGTGTCTATGTGGCTGGAGCATTTTGGTACAACGTCTTTTGTTCTTAGCATGTAATCGTTTAGTTTGCATTAGAGACACAAATGAACTGATGCATTCAGAAGCAAACAAACACGCAACGCACACTATCAGGGGGGAAAAAAACTTAAGTCATGATTTAACCTGCAAAGAACACCCTCTATTTTCAGTTATTGTTATGTCTTGTCCTTTTACCAGCAGACATTGTAACAAGGTGCACCCAAAAGGCAGGAGCATCGTGAACACGTCCTTACAGGTGAGTCTAGTCAGCACCTTTCTGCAGTTCCACCCGCAGCAGCTTTGTTGCTTCCATAACGAAAATTCACTTAACTGGCTCCCCTGCCTTTCAGGTTCTGGCCTGGATACCCATCAGGAAAAAGGCTGAGAGGACTGTAAACAGTAAACTCTTTGACAGAGTGATCAGCTTTATTGTTTGCCTCTGTATACTTACCATGGTCATAGAGCACCACGGGGAGGTGAGGAGCAAAGTGTTTTTGTCTGCTTCCCACTGTATCTGTCTACTCGATGCTTCTATACCTTTCAGGTGTGTAAGGTGCATGACAGACCTGAGCAGCTGAAAGGTTCAAAGCTAAAATGGCTCTGAGAGCTGCCTCAGCCATTTCCTGTAATTCAGGAAATTCTTCAGGTGTACCATCCAAGTAAAAGAAACCTGCATTTGGACATAAGAATTTTGTCATGCTGGGGATGAAGAGAGATTCTTTGCAAATTCTATCCTGATCTTACAACATTAGGAACTCCAACAGGAATCCTAGAATGAGATAGAAACTACTTAATTAATCGTCTTCCTTTGCGTAAATATTCTTTCTTGCTTATTGTGTATTAATTGCTTGTCTTATCACCCTCCTCATCCTTTTTGCGTTCTCTTGCTTTCTGTTGTCCCCTCTCTCCATCTGTATCTCACTGTCCTGTTTTTTTCCATCTTCTCTTCCTGCAGCCTCAGGTGATGATCCACGTGTTACAGATCAGTAACTTCATCTTCACCATCGTATTTGTTGCGGAGGCGGTCTTAAAGCTGGTGGCTCTCACATGGAAATACTTTACGGACCGAAACAACGTCTTTGATTTTGTCATCGTTATCATCAGGTAAAACATTCCCATGCATTCTGACTTGTGACTTTTGACCTTCGCTTATTGCTTTGACTTGTAAAATGTTCCGTTATTGAAATTTTCATTACATCCGTACTTCATAGATTAGTGTTGGACTTTCACTGGAGCATCCCATTTTGTGTTTTTGATCATGGCACACAAAACCTATTGCAGTATTAAGCTAAATTCCTTGTTTCTATCATATTGGAAGTGGATGACACTGACTCAGCAATTTCAGACTTCAGTGCTTGAAATACAATGTATGCAAGCGCTAGTAACTAGTATTAGCAACAGGCTGGATTTAAATAATACTAGCACGATATTACCTATAATCTCAATATACAGCATATTGAATCAGACAGAAGTTGCCGACAGCTTATTAAAATGTGTCTGTGTTTGTTTTTTTCAGTTTGTGGGAGCTAATTACTAAAAGTGATGGCAGGCTGTCAGTTCTGCGGGCATTTCGCCTGCTGCGGTTTGTGAAGTTGGTTCACTTCTTCCCCTACCTGAAGAACCAGCTGCAAGTGCTGAATAGTAGCATGAAAGGGGCAGCCCCACTCTGTGGGCTACTGTTGCTTTTCATTATCATTTTTAGGCAAGTACACTATGCATACACACAAATCTGTTGTAGACATCTGTAATGCTGCAGGAAAACCCAAATGCTTTTCTGTAACTATAACGATGATCACCCACGGGATGCAGACATTTCAGTGACTCTGTCTGGATTCTCTTGTTTCTTTGCAGTGTACTGGGAATGCAGCTGTTTGGCTGTAAACTGAAGGCACCAGGCAGACACATCGCCGTTGGCCGCAGAAACTTTGACAGCCTGCTCTGGTCCATGGTCACAGTGTTCCAGGTTAGTCTTTGACGTCACAGTTTGTGGCCTCCTCATTTTATTGCATCATGATGCAAGTTGTGCCTCAATCTCTGTCGTTGTTACTCTCTTCTATTAAATATATCAATCAAGCTTCTGACTCAGGAGGACTGGAATCTGGTGCTATACAAAGCCATGGCTGCCACCTCCCCATGGGCCGCTCTCTACTTTATTGTGGTCAATATCTTTGGAAAACATGTTTTTCTCAACGTTCTCGTGGGCATAGTGGTTGAGAACTTCCAGGCCAAGGTAAGGCCTTCTTTCTTAGTTTTCTCCAAGAGCTTGATTTTTTTAACGTTGACTGAAAAACAACGTGTTTTTTAAGTATGGCTCACTCAGACACTAACATACACACCTATGGCCATCTCTGCTTCCTGTTGATCCAGCGCTCCTCAAGTTCTGATGATGTTTCTTCCCGTGAGTCCACCAGCTCCACTCCTGGCGACTTGTCACCACCACAGACAGAAAACAAGAAAAATGTAAGTTCCTGGGAGTCAGATAATTCAGAATGTGGGTTGAAGAGCTAGTGTTTGTGTTGAGTAACTTTCTTACACTTATCTTTGCTCATCTCTATTTCATGTTGTTCCAGGACCCCTCAGCCTCAGATGAAGACTGCTCTTTCTCTCACCCTGGTTCCAGCAGATCCTCTGTGATTAATTCAGCCTCTGAAGACTTTGCACCTGTATATTCCGTTGAGGACTACGTAAGTTCCTAAGAGTGAAAGTTTTCAAAGCTGCTTTGTGAATGAGCAAATTTTCCCTTTGCCTCGATTCTTAGCATCATTTTGCTATTGTACCACACCTTTTCAGTCTTTCTTCAGAATCCCTTTTCATGCTCTGAATAAAGAGAGGTGGCTGATTTTTTTTTCCCCCTGCAGAGATCTTTGAACCTGGTCCAGAAAGTGCGCCGCTGGTGCAAAGCGCATGAAGAGTGGTCATTGTATGTGTTGTCTCCAGAGAACAGGTGAGTCCCATACACAGCAAAACAACAAATAATTTCACTATCATTCGCTGAACTTCTGGTGTCATTTGGCAATCTTAGTGTTTCATTCGGCCCAAATGAAATGATTGGCTGGCCTATCTGCCTGTCTACCTGCACTCGCTGCACATGAAAGTGTGTTTTGGGGGAACGGCTTTACAGGGAGGCCTGAAGGGGGGGTTTGGATGCTGTCAAAATCTAGTGGTCTCTTGCTTGTTTCTCCAACATTACTGACCTACTGCAGCTTTAATCCATCTATTCATTTTCTGCCAGGTGTCAGGGTCCAGGATGCATTACTGTGATTATTTATATCATTAGGAATTCTTGTTATATACTGCTGGGAACTAAAGACAAAATATGATACACTAATAAATATGTAAATTCTTCAGCTCATGCGCTTTTTTCATCATGCTTTCATACTCTGACCAGTAAGACGATGAAACAGGTATTAAAAGTAATCCTTTGTTTCACTGACAGTAGCTATTTTGATTAACGTGTGTGTGTCTTTGTGTTTAGGTTCCGTATCTGTTGCCGTCGTGTGATCTCTCACAAGATGTTCGACCGCATAGTTCTGCTCTTCATTCTCCTGAACTGTGTCACCATTGCTTTGGAGATGCCTGGCATCGACCCTAAAAGCTTGGTGAGACACAAATAAACTGCATGTAACCATAACTGTTACTGCAGACAGGGATAAACAGTGAACCCTCACAGAGTGAGGACACACACACACCTACACACATACCTATCCGATCAAACTGGACGTGATGTATTTAATAAAACCACCGATATGTAATAGTAGTTTGATCAGATGTGATACAAAATAGACACACAGGTTAAAACTGAATCTCACTCTGCCCTTTAGGAGCGATGGTTGCTGAATTTCTCTAGTGATCTGTTCTCTGTTGTCTTCCTGGCAGAGATGCTTGTTAAGGTAAACATCACTTTTGTTTTTTAACTGTAGAGATCTGTGTTCAGTGTGAAATGGCATTAGTATTAACTGAAATGTTATATTTTGTTATATTAGTACAATTACTTCATGGCTTCTTCACTAGTGATTGAACTTTCTAAACTTTGCTGGGTTGAGTTCAGACGTTGTTAGAAATAAAATACACATATATGCTGTACTTAATGCATATACATATGTATATATGTATATATGTATATATATATATATATATATATATATATATATATATATATATAAAATTATTCTTGCAATTTCTTTAACTTTTTTTTATATTTTCTATCTTATAATCTATTTTTGTAGCTCAGATTTTCAGTGTTTTGAGGAATCTATAATGTTTTAATTTTAAATCAGTGTATTGTTGCTTTATTACCAGGTTCTGGCCCTTGGTTTGATAATTGGAAAACAGAGCTACTTTCGGTCCCCCCTGGAACATCGTGGATGGTTTCTTGGCGATTCTGTCTTTAGCCCACTTCATTATCATCCTGTTCAGTACAGCTGACGATCACATTCTGGGCATCCTCAAAGTTTTACGCCTGATTCGCACACTTCGCCCACTGAGGTACATCATTCATTTCTGTGTTTATTTGATGTTTGTTTTCTGTTTGTGTGTGTTGATACCAGTTAACATCTTCATGTACTGCCTGTGTGTAAGCACCCCATCTTATTTCGTATTTCATATCATGTTTGTGTCTGCAGTTACATGCGCTGCCTCTTAGAAACGTGTTTATTTATGTTTGTGTGTTCCAGGGTGATCAAGCGAGCTCCCGAAACTGAAGCTGGCTGTTAATACTCTGATAGCCTCGGTTAAACCCATCAGGAACATCCTCCTCATTTGCTGTGCCTTCTTCTTCTTCTATGGTATCATTGGAGTGCAGGTTAGTTCTCACACACACACACACACACACACACAACCACATAGTTTCTTTTACCCTGACTGACAGTCAAGCTATAAAAAGGAACAACTTGATCCCTGGTCAGTTTTTAGTCAAGCACTCATAGTAACCACCTCTGTAGAGAATGAACAGTGTAATGGCCTATTAGCTGTGATGCAGCTGAGATGATGTCAGGACAGTGACAAAATAACACTACAGACACTCTGTCTCTGTCTTTATCTCACGCAAACACTGCAGTTGTTCAGAGGGAAGTTCTACTACTGTTTGGGTGAGAACATAAGAAACATCACCAACAAGACTGAGTGTCTGGCGGCCAACTATCTGTGGGTACGGAAGACGTACAACTTCGACAACCTGCTTCAGGTATGGACTAACCCACCGAGCACACAGCACAGGTTTTAGATATTGTCATAAAAATCGTGTTCAGCCAATCAGCGTGATCACATGATCTATCGTCATGTAAATTATGATGGAGATTTGAAACCACAGCTTCCAAAGGATCCCTCACTTGGTTAAACAAAAGCACCATATTCATCTAAATGTAATGAAGGTGTTTACTGGAGAAGGAAACGGTAGGACCTGGGAAAAAAGTGTTGACTCACCAGTTATTTCTCTGTTTCCCATTCAGGCTCTGATGAGCTTGTTTGTAATGTTCTCTAAAGATGGCTGGATGTACATCATGTATGATGGGCTAGATGCTGTGGGAGTGGACCAACAGGTATTTGTTCTGGCAAAGTAACTTACTGATGTGTTTACACTGTTATTTATACACAAGTTCTTTTGCCTTCCATAGACAACAGTCTAATAAATGTGCCCTTGATGTCTCCTCTCTGCTCTTCTCCTCTCAGCCTGTAGTGAATCACAACGAATGGATGCTGCTCTACTTTATCTCTTTCATGATTCTGAGCTTCCTTCTGCTCGACATGTTTATTGGCGTAATGGTGGAGACCTTTCACCAGTGTCAGCAGAATCAAAAAAGAAGAGATCGGGAGGTACCAGAAGAGGGAGGAAAAGTCCAGTGCAACAGTAAGGAGGATGAAGGGGCTTGTTGGTGGTCTATTCTTCTGATCCTTGCCTTTCAGAGTCTAGCAAACAAGAGAAAGACTGGTGAGGTCATGCAAACAGTAGCTGATCGTATTGGCCAGTGAGATGCATGTATTGGGACTGGTTTCGACCAATGGGTTTAACAGAGGTAAAAACAGCTGCCTGCTGCAGCTGGATGTAACGCTGATGAGATGATGATAGCGAACCATAAAACCAACGTTGAAATGCTCTGTAGACCTGAGATGAACTGCAGACTGGTGCGATAAGCCTATTTGGCTTCATTACTTTGACTCCTTTTGCATGTTTGTAGCCATGTGGTTCATTGTTGATGTAATGATGATATCGATTAGAGCAGCTCTAAATGTTTTTAGTGTTTGTTACATATTTGTTTCCCTTCTATATCTGT